>JAZKJV010003838.1:0-35818 GCA_037367405.1 Ottelia alismoides
TCAATTAATTAAAAATATAAGAAGAGTAAAAAATATAAAGACTAAAATATATTGATATTATATACAAATACACAATACAATAGTATCCCAAAAAGTCGGCTTTTGTATCTAATTCAATTTTTAATGAAACTATCTTCATTAGATAGATAATTTAATTCGAAATACATTGGAGGTGAGGTTGGTTCAATTTGAGTTTATATAGAGAAGAAATTGATGTGTGAAGTTTGATTTGTAGCTTTTTCATATATACGTATAAGGAGAAGTATGCATGATTTTTATTGGCAACTATTTTTATAATTTTATATATATTATTATGTATAAGTTTCATGTTGAAAACTTTATTATTTGGAGTATGTAAAATAAAGAATAAAATAATGTAAAAATGGCTAGTTTCAATGTATAAAGTGTGGGTTTTATATACAGTATTTGGCCCCTTATCTCCCTCGACTTTATTCCTTATCGATCAAGCCAGTATTGACTCGGCCTCAAGATTTAGGATCATTCAATATCTTAGATACTTCAATTAATTTTCTTTTTTATTCACTCTTTTATTTTGGATTAAAATACAAATATTTATGTCTTAATTGTAAACTAATTACAGATGAATAATGAATGTTAATTCGTATGAGTTGGTTGTATTTGCATGTATTTTGTTAGGGATTTCAAGACAACATAGAATAATAAAGGCAGATGAATGGGTATTCATCAGTGACTCATCTCTCTTTGTTAGATAATTGTTCAATCAGGCAATCGGTGGTCCTAGCGTCCGATCTTGGAGGGGTTGCGGTGTTCGACAAGTCGGATCCGGCATTCGTTGTATCGATGCCTCTATCAACTCTCTGGAGTGAGGCCCCAATGAAATGTTGGATCAGGCTGGTCCGAGGAATGTCATGGTGGGAACACTTCTCCTGTAAACCTCTTAATCTCTCCCAAGCATCATGTATGGATTGGTGTGGTCCTTGGAAAAAAAATGCTTATCTTGGTTTGCATATGATTCAGACGACCCAATGGATAGTATTTCTGGAGGAATGCAAACTTAAGTTCCTCCCAGGTCGTCACGACCTTCCCCGGATGATTAATCCAGTATAGAGCCTTGCCTTGAAGGCCGAAGGGGAATGAGGTCATCTTGACTACACCTAACGAGATGTTAAGGTAGTGAGTGGTGCGACGGATGTGAGAGAATTGTTGGATATTGATGTAGGGCTCTTCATTGGTGTTCCCATGGAAGGAGGGAAAAAGAGCTAGAAATTAGAGCTTCAACTCAAGATGTCTGTGGACTACAAAGATCTATATCCACTCTATCATCTGGCCAATGCCAAGATTGTAGGTTTCTTTGAGAGTTGGCTTGGGAGCCTCTCTCCCTTGATCATCTGTGGACCCTCCATGGTGTCCATCTTCCTGTCCGTCATTGATGAACCTCATTTTCATCACTTTAATGATCGTATTTGATTGTAGTGCAAGGAGTGAAAATGATTCATGCAAACACCACACCTTCGAATATGTGGAGTATTTTTACTTGGTAAGTGTATCAAGGTCGAACACAGGGAACATACTATTTCTAGTTACGTGGTTTCGAATTAGTTTATAATTAATTAATCGCAATATTAATTTCTACGTCAGAAATTAAAATACAATGAAATGATGCAATGCGAAGAAAATAAACAAAGAAGACAGTTGAGCATCGAATATGTGATTATGATTTTTAATCAAAACTATATTAATTAATATCCTCGCAATTAAATCACAGATCAAAAGATATCATTTCAAGAGAGACATCTAAAATAATATAAAAACTGCAGGCAAGAAGATTATTAGATTAATTTATACTCCTACAAAGATTAACTCCTAAAAAATATGATCAATGATTTTTTCCTTGGATGGGCCCAGAACAGATTAAATCTTTGAAATAATATTTTCTCCTCAATACAAGAATATTAATCTCACAAAATATACTAAATCGAGTCCCTGTAAATTAAGTTAAAAACTCCTCAATATATGATTGCACAAATATATCGATAATTGAGCCTGCATATGTAAACAAAGATCCATAAATAATAATTCTTAATAAGCAGCCTCAGATCTATCCACAAGATATATGAAATGAAAGGACATGGAATAAGCTTCAAAATGACATATTGTGCATAAAAAGCAGAGCTCAGATGATCAAGATATGATAAAATGTAGTAGGGACTGAAATGGAGTAAAAAGATAAGTTTTTATCCCAAAGTGGTCCTTGGAGGGACTAATCTGTAATAAACCAAACTTAGAGGGTTTCTCTGCAATTTTCCTACGCGCGCATGCACGGGCACATGATTCTTGAATGGGAGGACCTTTCTATAGTTTTATGTAATTGCAGGGGCTTGTTGCAAATTTACCCCCAATCACATGTGCGCAACATGTGATGCTGACGTCACGAGAGGCGGAGGGTCCTCTGGCGTATATGTCTAGAAGTCGGGGGCTTGGACGTAGAATACCCTCACAGCACGTGTGGTGCACGTGCCACAGGAGGCTCAGGAAGACGGGGTTGAGGCTCGGGTGGAGAGACTAAACATGGATGCTTCTAGAGGTTCAGGGATGCTGAGGGGTGAGGTTCAGAGGGATTGGCTCGGAGAAGATCTGAACTGTCGATGAAGCCTAATCTCACGGCCCTAATTTGGGGAAGAGTCAATGGCAAAGATCAAGGGAGGGAAAGGATCATATGGCGGTTGTGTGTTGACTCCCTCCCTTTGGTTGTCGGTCGAGGGCGGCGAAGAAGCTAGTTGGGCCTCCATAGAGAAGACATGCATTGACAGTCGAGGGTCTCCACCTCCATCAACATACGACAAGAGGTGAAGCGATGGTGGCCTCGGTCGACAGCGAAACGAAACGGGTGAAGTTGAGGACGGTGGAAGTTGTCGACTGCGGTGCTGCTCCAGGTAGAGGTGCGTGGAGCGGAGTGTGATGGAATGCAACGAAGCTAGCATGGGTCGATGAGGAGGAGGATTGGAAGATGGATGGCATGCAACGAAGCTGGCATGGGTCGATGAGGAGGAGGATTGGAAGATGGACGATGCTCCTTTAGAGAGTGGAGGAGGGGAGCATGAACTCTTACCTTTACGAGGTTGGAGATGGAGGGGAGATGTGGAAGATAGAAGGAGAAGCGAGGAGGGATGTTGGCGAAGCGAGAGGGGCGAAGGGAAGCGGAGCACAGAGGCAATGAAAAGCGAGAAGGGGGGAATAAGAAGAAAAGAAAAAGGGGATCACCTAGAATGGGTTATTGGGTACGCCTGGGATGGGGAGGGGAGAACCTTCTCTGGTCGTTGCTCAAGAGCCTAGCGAGTCTCAAGATAGGCAGTCACACGAGTAGGGCTGTAATGACGAAGGAACCTAGTCGGATCTCGCCTGAGGGGTCACAGGCCGTCGTCGACTCGAGCTCCAAGGCCCGGAGCTGTCACTAAGGGGAGGCGCGAGTTGGGCCTATGACCTTTGTGAATAAGTAGATGTGGAGGACAACCAGCAAGGGGAACTTTATAGGAGGGGGATGAGGGATGGGTGTTATGCAGATGGGATAGTTACGATGAGGGAGATGGCGGAGCGGCTGCAGCAGGCGTTGCAAGAAGTGGATGGAGGAGGGGTAGGGATCACGTGCGTAGGAGGTGGGTAGGAGGCATGTACCGCACACGTGCGCACGGAGGGAGATGACAGCAAGTGCATGGCACGTGCAAGTGGTGAAAGAGTGGAAGGGGAGGGGTAGGTAACGTGCATAGCACATGATCTGGAGAGAGAGAGAGAAATAAAGAGAGAGAAGAAAAGGGGAAAATAAAAATCCATAAAATTAAATAAAAAGTAAACTAAAATTAAATAAAAACAAGGAGTAAATAATACTAAAATAATATTAAAATTAAAATTCAATAAAAATAAATAAAATTAAAAGAAAAATAAAAAATAAAGAGCAAATGAGATCAAATCAAAAGGTGGTCAACATGAAAGTTGCTTATCTCGACGAGATCTACAACCTTTGTGAAGGACCCAAAAGAAAAATAGGTTAACTGTACAAAATGTATTTTTGAAGGTACTCTATAGATAATAAAATACCACATTTTTGTATTTTGTGAATTTTTTGTATTTTTAATTTGATTTTAATTAGTAGATTAATTTATAAACAATATATACATAATTATCTAATTTTTATGGATTTTTTATAGGTTAGAAAAAGATAATATAAAATTGACAAAGATTAAAACATGTACAATTTATATAAAGTCAGATTTTTACATTTATTTTGATTTTGCTTTTTATGTATTTAAATTCTTTATGAAAAGTTAGTTAATTAATCAAAGAGTAAATTAGAGAAAGAATTGGTTTGAAATAGTGATTTTTGTACATAAAATAACAATCTCAATTTAGGTAAACAATGTTATTTATTTACAGATTTTAATCCTTGATTCGAGCATAGCTAGTGAATGTTAATTAATTGATTTTAAGGGGTTTACTTAGTGATTTATTAACAGATATTGCTAAATCATCCATATAAAGTAGATGAATCATGGATTCATCAGTCATCGCCTCATCCCCCTCTTCTCTCTCTCTCTCTCTCTCCTTAGGTCATTCAACATGTCTTGGAAGGTAACTAGGAAAGTGCTTGATCTGTCAGCAAATGTTAGATAGATGTATCGATGCAAGAAATTGTGCATTCATGGTGTTCTGATCAGGTTGTCCCATATCTAGCTGATTCAGTCCCTTCCCTTTTCCCTAAGGAGCCATCTCTGATTCAGACTCGGAGGAATTAATCTCAACAGGTTCAAGTGTTGTCTCTTGATCTGCACATGGAAAGGAACCCCAATGAGTCTGACATGTTGTGGCACCACGTGGAATGGATGATCTGGGATCAGAGTCAATTCCAGATGTATGTGAATGGAGCATTTGTATGAACTGAAATCGATCTCCATCCACAAGGGGTGAATAGTAGGACAAGAGTGATACCGGTTTATTTGAATAGAGGAAGAAGTAGAGGAGTTTGGAGATCACTTCACAAGATCCAAACTGGGTTCTCGGAAATCGCCTCAGATTATTGAAGATAATGAATTCATGGAATCGATGCGGGTGTCGATGGAGTCCCGACTAAACCATCCACGAGTCGACATCTTGGATAGAAGTGGAGTAAACAAAGAATGGAATACATTAATGAACAATAGATTAAGATGAAAATAATGGAAGGCTCAAAATGAGCATGACAAGAAGAAAAAAATATATATAATGAAAAAGGGCGCAAGTGCACAAGACTGGATCTTCTACCTAAATCTAAATCAAACAAACACCAAAACAAGTGGATTCACCAACTCATAGAATGTGAAGCCGCGAGAGTTAAGCTATTTTTATCTTTTCAATTTTATTATTATTTTCAGGCAATCTTATATCAAGTCCCTAGAGGCTAGCCCCATAGGAGAGTAAATACTGCTAGAAAAGTATCACATACTTTCCACTTCCTTTGTAACATGTACCCTGCACTTTTCAAGAGAATCCCTTCTATTGGGTCTGGATCCACTACTCAACCAAAGAAGAGAGGAGGAAGCTGATAGGCAGAACCACTACTTCCCCCTGGCGGGATACTCAAACGTGGGATGATGAGACAGACAAACCCATGAGGGCATGACCTAAGCTTAATACTTCTGACCAGGTTAGATGTTCTACAAAAGGCGAGAACACCGTTGTCGACAATAATCCACTCCCCCATGTACGATAGAAGTGCCAATACTTCATGGATCCAGTCAATAACAAGACAATATTCACGCTAGGTTTTTGGCTCTAATCCTTATGTGTTGTGCCTCACTTAGTCTGGAATGTACCTGAAAACAATGAGGGATTCATGAACCCCAAATATTGATGCCCATTATGAATTTCAATTTTGGTCAATGTTTATTAAAAAGTCCACTTGTTTTAATTTTTGGATTCCACTTTTTTGAGTATTTTTCAAAATAATTCTCATAAGATTTTTTTGTATTTTCTTTAAATTCCCAAGTGATACAAAACCGGGAGAGAGCCGTGCAAATGGAAACAAGGATTGAAATATCTCGCTTGTATCTAATGATGCATGCTCGGTTAGGAGACGTGTAGTGCCTCGTAGCTCTCTCCATGTGGGATGCAAGACAGAATATTAAATTTACACTACATGCAAATACAAAGCCGATGAAATCGCCCTAAGCAGGAAATGCTATTATCGTGAAGATCCTATTGAGTTTGATCTAAGTCCAAACATAGAGACTATAGGTGCATGCAGATATTAGGTATTTGGACATAAGTTACTGATCAAGCAAGTCCTAAAAATCTAAGGGTTCATTCACATAAAACAAAAAAATAAAGGCAGAAAATAAATAAAAACAAGTGGGAAAATATGGAGAATAAAATTGTAGAAAGCAAAAAAATGTAAGAAAAATCTATGAAGCTCCCAGGTGAACAATCACCCGGACAGTGGACATCGGAGAGTGTCAATGTTCAAGCATCATTGGGTAACTGAATAATTACAAATAATTATGCAAAATAAAATGTCTAAGAAAAATCTATACAAGGCAGGTCATGCTTCTCTCTCTCTCCCATTCTCTTCCTTGCTCTCTCCAATTGGCTTGTGAATAAGATGCCAATCTCCTCTTAGCTCGGGTGCACCAACTACCTAAAAAGTTGCCTTTGCCATGCGGTCCCTCGCAAGAAATTCAACAAAAAATTTGGTCAAGCACATATATACAATTATTTGAATAAAATGAAGAGAAATAATGATGGAGATAAATATATACAATCTTATACCACGTTGCAACTCGGCAGTGGTGCCATCTGTTCAAGCGAGCAATAGATGATCCTAGTGTCCGGTCTTGGAAGGCATGCGATGTCTGACAATTTGGATCCGGTAATCGTTATATCAACGCCTCTCTCAGCTACCGGATCCCTACCAACCAACTAAGACAACGATCAACCCACAATCTATGATAAATCAATCAAAATTGTGTGGGTGAAATTTATTATACCCTACAAATAAATGTGTATAGAAAGCAAGTGCAGCGGGGAACCACTGAGAGCAAGTCGTGGATAGGAGATTTATTGTCAATTAATGAAAATTAAAGAATAAATATTTTTGTACATTTTCTGCCTTTTGATTTTTTGTGGGTTTCTAATTATATTTAATTTTATGGATTTTTAATTATAAATTTTTTTATGTTTTTATTTTTTTAAAATTTTATTTTATTTTTATATTTTTCTAATTCTTAATTTCCTTTTATTTTTAAGGTATAATAAGTATATATATCTATATATTATAATATGTATAATACAAATACTATATATGCTACATATAATGAATATATAAAAATATAGAAGATACAAATAAGAACATTTTTTTATTTTTTACGGGTTTAAATATATTTAAATGTAATTATATATAGGGGACAAGGAGCCTGCACCATGTGGTGTTGGTAACTCGTATATACTACGTATATACTTTAGGGAGTCGTATATACTACATATATACTTTAGCCATAACTCGTACTTTCGTATTTTCTTAATAACTATGGCTAATAATTCTTTAAAATTCATTAAAAATCGTAATAAAAAGATGTTAGCATTCCTCAAATTCTTTTTATACCTACTGAGTAATAAATCAGGTGAAAATTTTTTTTGCAAAATGTTTGAAAAATAGTTTGAAAATCCTTGTGAAAAATATTTTGAAAAATATTTTGAACGTTTTGTAACATGTTTTCAACCTTTGTAAAAACATTTTGTTTTGAAAATCTGTTTTCTTTCTGTGAAATAAAATTGTTAGAAAAATGATTTGCAAATGGTTTGAAAAAAGGTTGCAAAAATATTTTGAAAAATCTATCTATACTATTTGAAAACCTTTGCAAAATGATTTTCAAATGTGTACATTTTTGTAAAATGTTTGTCAAAATTATTTTGGACTATAGTTTTCAAAAATTATTTGAAAAACCTGTGTCAAATAAGTTTGAGGAATACATACATCTCACCAAAATCCATTATTTATATACTTATAAAATTGACCACTTACCCTGTAAATTCTTAAAATCCACTTCTTGTATATATATGAAGCATCCTCAAGTAAATATTTTTAACCTAGCTCTTAGCCAAAATCTTTGTTTTCAAAAATCCCAAAAACATTTGCAAAATTTAAAATGCCAAAAACATTTAAAAAATCCTTTTAAAAATACAAAAAATGCATGTGCATCATCATCTTTTCAAAAAAAACCATAAAAAGTTCAAAAACTTGAAAATTGCATCACAAAAATATTTTTGCGTCGCATTGCATAGCATGAGCATTTTTCGGATTGAGTTTGATAGTTGAACGAGTCTAAATAAAATCCGGAGATTGGAGCTTGATTGGACCTTAAAATCTACCTAATAACAGGAACCTTATAGGAACTGGGTTTGAGGTACTTCAGCTCTAGTTGACTTAATTCTTTGAGGATCATGAAGCTTGGTTCAATAGATTCTTGACTGCCTAAGTAGAGTGTTTCAGAGCACACGCACGACTCTTGTTGGTAATGACCTAACTTGGACACCTGCACCTTTCAAATGGCTCAACTCAGTTGGAGTGGTGAGGGGATTGAATTTGCCTGTATGAGACGCACACAAGTGGAAACACTTGTCCTCCTCTAGGGAGGGAAGTGCACCCCAACCCGTCCAATGATGAGGAAGTCTAAAGACAAGAGAGTGTGGGTTGCGATAAAGCTTCAAAAGAGGGATAGTCTACTGGCTCAAAAGGAAAAACTCCTTATGTAAATGCTGCTGTGAATAGTATTTCAAAAAAAAATGGTCAGGCCTGTACAAAAATAAACGCCTGCAAAAGTATGTGTACATATGTTGTAAAGTCAATAAACAAGCTTGAGTTCCAAAGTCAAATATGTGAGCCTGCAGTTGGATGACTTGACTACACTGGTCTTGCATCCTAGGATAGGTAGCTACACTGGCTACCGTCCATTCTTCTCTTCACCCCCTCCTCTTGAGCTGGTTGCCACTTGAACTTAGAAGGGAATACATCGCTCCTCGAGGAAGGAGTTATTGGATTGGGGAATCATTGTGTTGTCATGCTGGAGAAGTCAGTCTCGTTGTCATTCTAGTTGGGGAGAGCCACCATCACTTACACTATACGAGTCAGATTCATAGTCGTAAGAGTTTGCGTATGAGTTGAAGTATTTCTGACCTGGCTATTGAGGAGACATGGGAAGAGTTTTGGGATTCTCAAGGACTATTGGTATTCAAATTTGGTTCTCATCGAGGTTCCGTCTGCACTCAAATTCCAAAGGTCTGACTTAAGCTCCAAACTTTGATTTTGTGAAGACAAGTTTAACAATTAAATTTACTCCATCTTTCTTCTTTTTCTTTTCTTTATTTCTCTTTCTGCACTTATTACATAAGTGATTGCTAGGAACTAGCAAAGGTAAAGTATAGGGGGATGATGAATCCACATTCCATCATCTTTATTCTATCATTTTGGCATCAAAAACCCTAGTAAATACGTGTGAATATCATTAAATCCAGCATCTTAGCATTCATGCATGCACATGTAAATAGTGTATAAAATATTGTAATTAAAGCCAAAATTATAGAATAAATAAAAGAAAAGAAAAAGAATAAAATATTGTAAATATTTTATGACCTGAAACCCCGAGACCTAGGCATCTTGATGAATAGGTCGACAAGGAATAAAATAGGGGGAGATAAGGGCCAAAATACAATAAAAATACCCTTGTTTTTATTCATTCTTTATTCATTTTGGGACCTATTTTTGGTTCCACTTTGTATACCTCAAATAAAGAAACTTTGTACATGAAAGTTGTAGATAATTAAATAAAGAAAAATACAAAATTGATTTCACTTAAAAATAATATACATATAAAAAGGTATGGTCTGAATAAAATTCCAGAATCCCAACTTCCCAGACCTATATCTCCCAAATAAAAACTCCAAATGCAGCAAACTCACTTTAATTATATACAATTTAAAATAAGCTATTTAATGGCGGTGGTTTTGCATTTGGCGGAGCTACGATTTGAAAGTTGAGTTTTGGACCCCTATTGTATACTTGTACAGATTAAAATATTCATTTTATTATTTATTCATTATTTTTATAATTTTATATTTTTATAATTTTTTTGTAAATATTACTTATAATATATTTGTACATTGAAATCAGAATAAAAACCTAAAGGAAATACAAAATAAAAATACTTGTATATAACTTACATAGGTATAATACCTATATATATACATATATAATACATACTTATTTTTATTAAGTGTATAAAATACATCAGAAAAATAACATAAAAATATTTTTAAGTATATAAAAATACTTTACAAATTTATAAAATAATAAACAAAAATAAATAAATTAAAATCAAAAAATAAAATTAAATCTATATATACCTACAAAGGGTATAAAAGGCAACTTGTAAATTAATACCTCTAAAAAATAAATAAAAATCACAATAAAATAGATTATAAAGTAATAAACATTTTTTATTTAATAACCTAAAAATAATAATATCATTTACTATTTTAAAATGATTTTACAGAACTTTTTTTTCAGGATTTTCTTGATGGTCCACGTGGACCAACCAGGGGGCCTGGAGAGTTGACCTCGGGTCAACTCTCTGACCCCTCTCCTGTAGCCTGTCAGAAATGGGTTTTGACCCATCTTCACAAATTTTTGGGGGCCACACCTTTCATCATCTTGCGACGCTTACATCTTGAAAGTTTTTCCTCGATCAGTGATCATACACGCCCAAGGTTCTCCTTGGGCTTTGGATCACTGTATCAAGCTACGCATCTCGATTTTGGAGCCTCCTTCACCATTTTTTCAAACCCCCCCAAAACCTCCATTCTTTCCTTGAACTGCGTTAGGGCTTCGCCGAGACCTCCGAGTCGCTGCTTGGGATCCCCGGTGACAGAGGGTCAATCCCAACACCTCGTTGAGGTGCATCTCGGGCTCTGAGGCGTGTTCCAGCCACCTCCGGCCACCTTGGCCGTCGAGGTATCACCTCACTATTTCTGGCTTGAGGTATTGCTTTTTATTTATTTTTTCTTGTTTGTTTTTATTTCCAGTATCTATTTGAACCACTTGCCAGCCTCCATTTTGATCATTTCGCCACCCTTCGTTTCATCCATCACCTCGCCGGAGGCGAGCTTTTCCCTCACCGCTCCCCACCATCTTTCGCTGCCTGGTGGTGCACGACAATTTGCCCGCGCACCCTTGTAACCATTTTTGCAGGTCTCGAGCCTTCACGAACACCTGGGTGTGATTTTGGGAACTCGCCAGGATACCTGGAGGTGCTTTCCTCCTCCTTCCCCTCCGGCGAGCTCCGGTGTGGACCGTGCCTTTTTGTAGTACCAGGCACATAGAAGACTCCTCCAGGAACATCCCAGGACTTTTTGCAGCTCAAAGGAGTGCCGGAGGACGGAGGCAGAGGTCGGGGAAACTCGCCCAGCCGCGGGTGCTTCCCCGTTCTTCGTCGTCATCTTCTGGCCGTCGGATCAGGCCTGATCTTGGAGGCGAGCAGTAGCCGTAGAATCCCTTACAGTGCTAGCCGTCGGATCATCAGATCATCTTCTAATATCGGTCGTTGCAGACAAAGGGGTACAGGTTGCCAGATCTTGGACACGTGGCATAAGTGACAGATCCTCAGACGTCCGATCGTGCGTTGGATTGGGTATTTTGCAACCGCACCCGATCACTTTTTGTATTTAATAAAAAGTACTTAAACATTCATCTGTCTTTATTTATTTTTGGATTATTTGCAAGTGAACCCCCGCAAGTTTTGTTATTTGCATTGGTGCCCCTGCCAGGGGCGCGTGCTTGCGCACATGATCTTGATGTTTTTGCAAGGGTGCCCCCGCGGGTCGTGATATTTGTATTTAGTCCATTAACTGTAATATTTAGTATTATATTTTGTGTAAAAATTACACTTAGGCCCCTGAATGTTCTGGTATTTACATATATGCCCTTGCTAGTAGTGTAGTTTCTCTTTGTTGTTTGTATTTATTTCATGCATCTATAAAACCCCAAAAATTCCACAAAAATTAGTTTAAGCTCATGTTTGCTTTCTCATTCATTTCATAATTTTGTATTGAATTTTTATTGCATTTTAACATTTATGAAAAATAAAAAACATGCATTTTTGCTACTGTTTGCATTAGAAAATACCAAAAAAATATCAAAACTCCTTGAAAAATTCCAAAAAATTAACTTAGGTCTATTTTAGTGTCTTTTAATTACTGTCCAAAAATCATTAAAAATTTCAAAACAAAAACCATAAAATTAGAAAACCCCTAAAAACTTCAAAAAATAAAAAAAATCCTAGAAAAATCTTAAAAATATAAACTCTGTTTCAGAATTTTTTCTATTTTATTTTCTTTATTTTAAAATTAATTTGAGGAATTTTGGGTACTGTTTAGTATTTTTCATCCTCATTTTAATCTCGTCCAGTAGCTAATTCACCGTTTTCTTGTATTTTGACTTATAAAAATACCAAAAACATTCAGAAAAATTCCCAAAAATCACAAAAACGTTATAAAAATATAAAAAGACCAAAACATTTTATTTACTGATTTTTGAGTATTTTTCCTTATTTTTATAAATACCTTATGCATGCTTTTCTTATATTATATATATATCTTCTATTATTGAAAAAAAGAAAATAGAAAAATATAAAATATAAAAAGAAAATATAAAATCAGAAAACAAAAAAATTCAAAATACAAAAATATAAAATTAAAAATTAAATAAAAAAATTAAAAATTAAAAACCCACAAAAATTTGCACACTTGTAGACAATTAATCACATCACATTTTTGTGCATCATTGCCCGATCTATTCTGTTTGCTCCCTGAGTTCGACACTCTACATACTTGCACTATACACATTTATTGTAGAGTTAAAATAAATTTGACTTCACATTTATCTGTCATTGCTTGATTTATATTCTTGTGGGTTCATTGTTGACTTTAGTTCAGATTTCTGCATGGTCGACGCATCGACTAAGTTCCCGCCTTGTGTGGGACTTAAGACCACCTAAATCCTGCTAAATCAGGATACTCAGGTTTTTGGCTCTAATCCTTATGTGTTGTGCATCACTTAGTCTGAATGTACCTGAAAATAATGAGGGATTCATGAACCCCAAATATTGATGCCCATTATGAATTTCAATTTTGGTCAATGTTTATTAAAAAGTCCACTCGTTTTAATATTTGGATTCCACTTTTTTGAATATTTTTCAAAATAATTCTCATAAGATTTTTTTTGTATTTTCTTTAAATTCCCAGGTGATACAAAACTAGGAGAGAGTCGTGCAAATGGAAACAAGGATGGAAATATCACGCTTGTATCTAATGATGCATGCTCGGTTAGGAGACGTGCAGTGCTTCCTAGCTCTCTCCATGTGGGATGCAAGACAGAATATTAAATTTACACTACATGCAAATACAAAGCCGATGAAATCGCCCTAAGCAGGAAATGCTATTATCGTGAAGATCCTATTGAGTTTGATCTAAGTCCAAACGTAGAGACTATAGGTGCATGCAGATATTAGGTATTTGGACATAAGTTACTGATCAAGCAAGTCCTAAAAATATAAGGGTTCATTCACATAAAACAACAAAAATAAAGGCAGAAAATAAATAAAAAGGCAGAAAATAAATAAAAACAAGTGGGAAATATGGAGAATAAAATTGTACAAAGCAAAAAAATGTGACAAAAATCTATGAAGCTCCCAGGTGAACAATCACCCGGACAGTGGACATCGAAGAGTGTCAATGTTCAAGCATAATTGGGTAACTGAATAATTACAAATAATTATGCAAATTAAAATGTCTAAGAAAAATCTATACAAGGCAGGTCGTGCTTCTCTCTCTCCCATTCTCTTCCTTGCTCTCTCCAATTGGCTTGTGAAGAAGAAGCCAATCTCCTCTTAGCTCAGGTGCACCAACTTCCTAAAAAGTCACCTTCGCCACGCGGTCCCTCGCAAGAAATTCAACAAAAAAATTGGTCAAGCACATATATACAATTATTTGAATAAAATGAAAGAGAAATAATGATGCAGATAAATATATACAATCTTATACCACGTTGCAACTCAGCAGTGATGCCATTTGTTCAATCGAGCAATAGATGATCCCAGTGTCCGGTCTTGGAAGGCATGCGATGTCTGACATGTTGGATTCGGTAATCGTTATATCGACGCCTCTCTCAGCTATCAGATCCCTACCAACCAACTAAGACAACGATCAACCCACAATATATGATAAATCAATCAAAATTGTGTGGATGAAATTTGATATACCCTACAAATAAATGTGTATAGCAAGCAAGTGCAGCAGTCGAACCACTGAGAGCAAGTCGTGGATAGGAGATTTATTGTCAATTAATGAAAATTAAAGAATAAATATTTTTGTACATTTTCTGCCTTTTGATTTTTTGTGGGTTTCCAATTATATTTAATTTTATGGATTTTCAATTATATATTTTTATGTTTTTATTTTTTAAATTTTATTTTATTTTTATATTTGTCTAATTCTTAATTTGCTTTTATTTTTAAGGTATAATAAGTATATATATATCTATATATTATAATATGTATAATACAAATACTATATATGCTACATATAATAAATATATAAAAATATAGAAGATACAAATAAGAACAATTTTTTATTTTTTATGGGTTTAAATATATTTAAATGTAATTATATATAGGGGACAAGGAGCCTGCACCCTGTGGTGTTGGTAACTCCCTGCACCCGACCAATTTTTCCATTATTTTTTATTTTTTTGAATGAAAACTTGGGGGATTTATTTAATATGTTGAGTAGAATATGTGTTTCAAGTTTCATGCAAAACAAACATTCCTAACACGTTCATTTAGAAGAGGCCGGCTTCAACAATTTTGAGACCGTTAAAATTTGATAGTCTTGATGGAGATGATATGAGTCTCGAATTAAGTTAAATTCTGAATGACACATATAGTGATCTAATTCCCCCAAGGTTTCAGTTCAAAAAAATCAAAAAATAATGAAAAAATAGGTCGTGTGTAGGGAGTTACATGCACCCGCTGGTGTAAGCTCCTTTTTTCCTTATATATAATAATAAGTATATATAGTATACATAGTCTATATAAGGTTTTATATTTATAAATACAACTATATAAACTCAAAATTTTACAAAATAAAATGTTTTTGAACATTTTTTCTCTATTTCTGTGATTTTCTTATAATTTTTGCTATTTTTAGGTATTTTTGATTGATTAAATATAGTATAACAATATCGATAATTAATAGGTTAGATTATTTTGGGATTATTCCAAAAATACCCAAATGTCTTTTTAATATAATATATATGATAAATAGAAGTATACATAATAAAACTATTTTTTTATTTTTATTGGATTTTACAAAATTTTCAAGGATTATGTTTTTTTCATTTTAAGCATTTTCTTTTATATTTTTGGTGATTTTAGTATGGAGTGATAAAACATAGTAATAAGTATGCTCTATTTTTTGGAATTTTTAATGGTGAGTTTATATTTTTTTGTTATTTATAGCTAAATAGCGAGTAAATAGCTCTCAAATGATTTTTTATAAACGAAAAATGCAAGAAAATGGTAAAATAAAAATGTGAAATGAACAAGCATAATATGAAGCATTTAATTTGATTTTCCAAATTTTTATAAGGACGTGAGCTCTTTAATCAAAATAAAAAGACGTAAAGTAATTTACAAGCCTATCAGGGGTATATTTATAATAAAAGTAATATCCAAGGGTTAACATGCAAATAACCCAAATGTTTAACATTGTATTACAAGTTTTATATACTAAAACTAAATAAACAAAATAGAGAGGGTCTCCCTGCAAATTGCCCACCTCAAGTGGGCTGCCACATGAGGTGAGCTGGCATGGACTTAAAAGTAACATTCAATAAGTACGAGGGGGTGCATGTAATTTTACACCAAATTTTTACACTTAAAATTATATTTGCAGGACCTTTATGCAAAAAACAAAAAGGTGGAAAGGTTACTTAAATATTTATCCCTCAAAGCGCTTGATCGGAGGGTGTACGAAGCGCCACGTGGCTTGATCTAACGGTAGAGGGGGCATCAATTCGTTGCTTGATCGGACTGCTCTGATATAATCTGGAGCTCAGCCGAGATCCTACAGCTCATGGGGTGTCATGAGGAACACCCCAAGAACATGGGGCTGGCGAGTTTCGATCTTCAAGTTCTTCTACATCCGGCTACCAAATTCCACATTGACGGTCTCGTTTTCTTCTTGGTGCCCTTCCACGCTTGCAGGATGGCTCAGGGGGTCCGGGTCCATCGGAGGGACCCTGGAGATCCATGGACTTGGAGGTCTGCTCTGAACCTCGAGATGAGGTTTCAGGTGTTGTTGGAGGTCCAATCATGCACAAAAAGAGGGAGGGATGTGAGGCGGTCATTTTCGACCCTCTTATGAAGACGGGGATGCAAGGGATGAGCGAAATGGAAGAGCTCTGGCAAAGGGTGGCTGAAGGAGATCAATCAGACTCCGATTCATGCATGATAGAAGGGGGAATGGGTGGAATAGATGGAGAAGTGAATAGGGAAGGAGAGGAGGTGGAAATGGTGGGTGGAGACATGTGAAGAACACGTGAATTCGAGCTGGAGCAGAATCTCCAGCAGATATAACAATCTAAAATTACGCAACTCTAAGAACTAATTAACTAAACTAATGCTAAATATAAGCTAAAGGATGGAAAATGCAGGCAATAAAACTACCCAGCAGTTCAAATATGTGTTCATACCTGGAGCAGATGAAGCTCACAGGAGCTGGCCGATGAAGCTTGGATATCTTCAATCTCAACCTTGTCCACGTCACGAAGGAAGGGAGCAACGCCTGCTGTCACTAGGGGCTTGACTAAGGACTCCTTTTGGGGTTACAAATCAAGAGAGAAGGATCAAAAAGGCAAAAAGGGCAGAGAGGGGGGTTTTATAAACATGGTGAGTGTAGAGGTTTCGAGAGGCGATGACGTGCGAGGAGAAGAGGTAGGTGGGGGATAAGATATGGGCAAGGTAGAGGGAGGCATGATGAAGAGTTTCGGTGAAGGGATCGAGGGCCATCGAGCCTTGGATCTCTTCCAAAACATTGGTGAAAGTCAGAGGTCACGAGATCTCTGACAAAGGAGGTGTGGGGAAGTGCAGCTGACCACCTGGTCAACTAATGTTGGGTTCTGGTTGGTCCACGTGGACCAACCAGAAACTATGGATGCTAAAATCCTTTATTAAATCATTTTAAAATAGTATTTGATTTACATAATTTTTGGTCAAAATATAAAAAATTTTTGTTGTTTTATGTATTATTTTATTCGGATTTTTATTTATTTATACAAGTTAATGTATTATGTGTTGATATTTACATACATACACACACACACACACACACACACACACACACACACACACACACACACACACACACACACATAGGTATATATACCTAGAGGTGTTCATGGGGTGTGTACCCAACCAATTCAATCACGACCCGCCTGACCCATCATTACCGGGCCAACGAGTCGACCCACCCCATTTCAACGGGTACCCGATTCTAACGGGTATCCAAATATTTGAATAGGCAACAGGTACCCGCGGGTACCCCCGTGTCACTCCAACAAATATATACACATCAAATGAACCATACAATAACACAATAAAAATGTGAAAACATACATAAACAATGATTCTTGCATATGTTATTCTTTCTTCCAACATTTATAACATCTCCTGTATAAAAAATGCATATACATACATATATCCTATATTCCAATATTTTTGTGTGTAAAAAAATAATCATGGCATCATTACCCAATTTCCAAGCTATTGTGCACATCTGATGGGGGTTAGAACTATACGCTGGAAATGTATATAAATGAACTAACGGAGAATTAGTGATGGCTAAAACAATACAGTACAATAAACTATTAAATTGTAAGATGTCATGTGCAACACACAATAAGAAGTAAGGAATCACAAGAAATAAAAACGGTACATTCATCATTCTAAAATAAACAAATGATTATATGCATATTTTCATATTATAAAATATATTCAGATTATGAACTATAAGTTGTCCGGTGCATATCTCTTTCCAAATCCAGTTTGATAGGGATATCCTCAGATTATGAAAGATTATAAAATGTTAGTGCATGTATATGTTGTTTACAAGCAAATGTTAATAGAATTTGCATTTGGAAATAAACAATATAATGAGTACAAACAAGATATCATAGTAGAGCAATTAGAAACATATTTGTCATCAACATAATGGAAAAAAACATCGATGCCAAGAAGATTACAAAATAATATATAAAGCACTACAAGTCTACAACATTCCTTAGAAATAAAATGAAATGTATCATATATATAACAAAGCACTACAAGTCTACGACATTCCTTGAACCAGCGTAGCAGATACATTGAATCTGAAGCTGATTTGGTTGTATCTCCTCAACAGATGCAGTTCCTGAGTAGGCGCAGTTCTTGATTTCTAGATTTCCTGTGCACTTGCAGTTCACGAGCAACAATAAATCTATAAGTGAATTCTTGAGCAGCAATAAATCCAAAAATCTAATAAATCATATTAGATGCAACTGCAATTCTTGAATAATATAGCCAAAACTCCATCACGTGCTTCAATCAGTGAACTTTCAACCTACAGATTTTAATATTGAATAAGAAGTTCTTATGCAAAGAGGATTCATATAATGTTGATCCAATGGTTAAAAACACATGTGACGTATACCTGTGTGGAACACTGGAATTAATCAATTCAATTTGTTTACAATACATCATCGATCTAAACTATGCCACGAAGTCTATCATAAATAATACATCATGCTTAATGTTGATTTGCAATGTTGAAATACTTTGCTAAACAATAACTTTACTATGTAGCGCTCATCCAATATTAAACTAATCCATACTACATACATGGATGTTGAATGAGGACTCCAAGCAAGTATAATTCTTTATTTCAATCAAAACTCCAATCCCAACATTATAATTTATATCATTAGGATGACTATTTCAACCTCTAACTTGCCACATCATCGCCTTCTTCAACTAAATAAAGAAGATAAATCCCACTTTTTCATATATCAAGTGATCACATATATGGAGAAGTAAATAGTTAATACCAACACACTACTAAGCATAAGTAAAATAGTTGCAAGTGCATATTAATGCTAATCATCGAGGGAAACAGAAACATGACCCTCACTCGGTTTGCCAAGTCTGTAGAAAAAGAAAAAAATAAGTATGCATACTTAAGTAATTATCCAAATAACAAATTAACATATGTAACTTAAAAAAGATATGGACCAATACCAGATTCAAGCAGTTCAAGATCTTCTGCACTCTCTTCAATAATAAGTGGCAAATTAGACTTCCATAACCAATCTTGACTGCACATGAGAGTCTCCACCATTTTTGGAGTCAAAGAACTATGAAATGAATCAAGTACACGCCCACCAGTACTGAAGGTAGATTTAGATGCAACTGTAGACGTCAGCATTGCTAATAAATCCTAAGCCATCGATGATAAAACTCAAAATCTCTAACGATTCAACTTCCACCATGACAATATTTGAAAGGATTTATTATTATGATTTTCGTAATCTTCAGCTCAATATTTGTTAAGTTCACTTTTTCTCTCCATTCCCTTTTGATATGTATATTGTTGATCATATAAAGCGGTCATAAGATTTTAAACATTTTCAATGACATCAACACCAAATTCATCAGCTTTAGAAAATTGACTAGATGATTGTATATTGGAAAGTGAGATGTTTGAAGTATGCAACTCAAACATAAAGAATGTGACATGTTGTACATTCTCCTTCAAAAGATTTTCCCTTCCAATATCATATGAATTATCAATTAGCAATTTACATAGCTCATCTTGTAACGAGGATCAAAGACAATAGCAACAAATTACATGATATTGATTTTATCAATATTTGTCATGTATTTATTGTACTTTTCATTTTTGAATCCATCACTTGAATGCGTGAATTACTACTTTTGCATCTCTTTTAAAGAATCATCTTGATACCAAGCATGACTTGCATATACTCATTGCCAGTAACATAGAACCCAATAGTTTCAATGTCGCATCATAAAATACCTTCAAAAAGGTAAAAAAGTACATGCACGATCTTAATCATAACTCCCAGACTGACCTTTATTTTTAGAACATGTGAGCTCATATTCATGTATATATATAGCATCAATTGTCTCCAACAAATCAAATACCTTCTCAAATTTCACAGCAGTTTAAAGCATCAAATATGTGGACTTCCATCTAGTTTTCGCATCTAAAGAAACCAACTGCTTGGATAAAATCTTTTCTTTATCTATGCAAGACTTGAACCTTGATGATCTTGTATCAGAAGATCTCACATATTTTGCGGCACTACGAATTTTGAAAATGCAATCATCCACTTCTGTCAAACCTTCTTAACAAAAAGATATATAATACATGCAACACATCTCATATGCAAGTACTCATCATTGAGAATGGTTCTGTTCCAATTATTTATACCCATTCGCAAGTATTATGCTCCCACATCATTAGAACTTGCATATCAACTGTCACAATCATAACTTTTTCTATACCCCATTCAAGTAAGCAACTTTCCATAGCTTTACCAATAACTTCTCCCGGATGATTAGATATTCGACAAAAGTTAATTATTATGCAAATCCAATCAGTATCAATAAAATGTGCAGTAAGAGACATATAAGTCAAATTCTGACATGAAGTTCAAGTATTAGTGATGAGACAAATTCTTGAATACAACTTCGAAAAAAACTCACCAGATTCTTTTTCTCTTCATAATAAACATGGATACAATCTCTGGTAATGGTAGAACGAGAAGGCACATTAAATTGTGGTGCAACAATATTATAAAATTGAGCAATCCTTCTCTTTCAACACTTCTAAATGGCAACTCATCAACAATTGTCATTCGCACAAGAACCCTTCGACACTCTTCTTAATTAAACTCAGGGACGAAGCCAGAAACTTTTACTTGGGGGGCCAAACTACTGCGACTACACACATACATATACATATACATATATACATACATATACATATAGATACATTATATATATAAATTTTACCTACGTTATTATTTATCATTTTAATTATTAACATTTATTTACTGGGAATTTTTACAAACAACCCATATAAACTTACGATTTCACGTAAATACCCAAACAAACATTATATGGATAAAAAGGTCTTTATAAAATTCTTTAAAATGTTTTATTACTATGATGTTAAGTAATATCATTAAATCTAATATTTTTAAAAAGTAAAATTATATCACACTTAATGTAGGGATGCAAAGGGATATATATATATTATATTTTGACAGGTGTATATGTATATGCATTAAAATGAATACATATATAAATGTCACTTTAGTATCCACATACATTTTTGTCTATTTTTTATTTTTTAATATATAGTTATATATTTATTTTTAATTACATATAACAAAATTTTTAACTTCTTCTGTATATTTGATATATTTTTTATGATATATATATATATTGTATTTGTATCAGAGAAGCCATTCAATTCATATATATATAAGCTAATTTATAAAGTATTTGTGATTGTATTCATTTTCAATCCATATCATTTTTTTATCTATACTCAATTTTCAAGATATAGTAACACATTGTTCATATCCGTTGATATCTATATTGACGTCCATACTCATGTATTAAAATAAATTTGGACATGATAACACCTATATGCTTGTCCATAACTAATCATTTATACCCTTATTTTGGTATCTTCAACAATTTGCATAGTATAATTACTCTTTACATTCTATATTTTGACATCTATTTTAATAATCCAACATTTTTAATGGGTTTATTTATGTTCAAAATGAAAGTTCATAAAAAGATACAAAAGGTTGAAATGCGTACACCATGTAAATGCTAATACTTAATTATACATCTTAAATAAAAGGAATGATTCAATACAATGAAATGCATGTATATGGATGTTTTTTTTAATCTATCAATATTTCATCCGTTGCTAAATATATAATTATGAGTACTATTTGTTACAAAATGGTTTTTATATATAAAATTAGAGATGAATGTCATATCGATTACTATATCATTAACGAAGGTCAATATATCAACGATTATTCATCATATTTTTCAAAATCTCAACTAATCCTCAATAATAAAATTGTGACAGTTAAACATCACTATATAGACCAATGGTATTGATATAACAACAGATATTACATTCTTTCTTAAATTTCAAATATAAAAAATCTCATTAAATATTATTCATCATCATATATTAAATAATATATGATATAATGACGAATTAAAAATTTCTACATACTTATTTTATTCTTGTAGTTATTATATAGGGATGCAAACAGATGGATACATATACGGATATAGGTATTATCGAATCATTATTCGATTTTTAATACGAATACGGATGTTGATACGGATATTAACAGATATTAAAATTAGCTTACCATATCCTTAAAAAACTGATATAGATGTAAAACGGATACTGATCGCATACGAGTAATGTTAGAAATACTCTATAGAATTGACTTAGATATATATGAATTGGATGGAAAACACATGATATAAATTTACTAAATGTATTTGTATAATAAAAATTATACAAATATGGTAAAACATGTATAAAATTATGTTATATATAGTTAAAAATAAATATATATGACTATATTTATATACAAAATTGGATATACGGATACAGATACAGATGTTTGCGGATATCAAAACGATGTCTATATCCGTATCCTTTTTAAAATACATACGGATACAGATGTAAAAAATTCTTTATAAAACGGATAAGGTGGCGGATCGGATAAGGATATATCCATAACTGTTTGCATCCTTATATGTATAACTTGTACTTCTTGTAAAACATACAAGTGTTAATAATTAAATTATCGTATTCATAGCATATTATTAATTTTTTTATTGAAAATGGAGTGTGGAAGTATTATATACAACTTATTAATGGGAGATGGGGGGCCATTTTATACAACTAATTAACATTTATACTTAATTATTGTATTTATATCACGTACTATTACTATTATATAATACATAATAAGTACTTTGTTGGAAGACAGGGGGGCCAAGCCCCCTCCCGCCCCCCTGTCTCCGTCACTGATTAAACTTATGGGATGTAGGAGAATGCGACTTAAGCTCTGATCTCTTTTGCTTTATGTTTCACACTCTAATAAATGATTATTTAAACTATTTGTTCTATATGATGGTGGATGTTTGAGCTCTTCATCACAATACTTGCAAATTCCCTTTCTTTCATATCCACAATCTTTAATAATAAAATGTTCCCATACCCATGATGATCTTGAAGTTGAACTCCCACTAGTTTTCTTTTGAGAATTGGTGGGATGTGACGGTTTCTTAGAATGAGCCTCATCTGTTGGAACTAAATGCCCATGACTCGTGGCTAAGGATCGAAGTTTGTATGTCGAATCATTTGTTTCAAACATGTATGACATCTAAAATAGAAAATACCCAACACTCAACGAAATGCTTGTTTCGGACATGATCAAACGAAATACTTGTTTTAGACCATAAGAACTTTTAAATATCAATAAAATAAAGTTGAAACTTATAACAAAGGAAACCCCCAACAAATGCAAGAAAGTTGGGCTCGTCAATTATAACAAAGGAAAGAATACCAAGATAGGCAAACTACATGACTAAAAGAGAAAAATGATTGACAATATGTTGAGACAATCAAATAATTTACAAGAATTCAATGCTGCACTCTTATCATGTCACCACAACCCAAGCAGTCGTAGGGAAAGACTTATGTATACAACGCTACCCTACCACAATATGGATCTTTTTCCACCCACTAGTTCTCCATGTTGCATCACATCCCTGTTAAGTCGTAGGAAAAGACTTAACAGGGACTTGTAATATACAAAATATAGACCGGTTAAAATAAGTCTAGCATTAACCACTCCGTGAATGGAAAATCCATCACGGGCCTTGTCACCACACCATCGATTGTGGAGACCAAGGATGAATAAATTAATAATGATGATGAAATTTTGACTGAGACCACACCCCCCACTCTCATTAGATTACACTGCTACCATCCTACTTTGTGAGTCCTTTTCTGCCTTCTTTCGCTTGAGCATTGGAGTTGTAGATGATAGAACTATATTTCCTGATGTACATGGTTAGTTGGCTTTGTAAATAGACCTTTTTACTTGTGTTAAATGTTGGGTTATTTCTAGAAAATTTGTGGCATTGACAATATCTGTATGGAGATAGAATGTTGAATCATAACCCATAAGGAGTATGATCAAGGATTCTAGTGTGATGATGTTGACCACTGTTAATTATGACTTCTAAAAAGAAAAATCTGGAAGAGAAAAAATCTTTCGAAGAACAAAATTACATAATATCTTAGAGAAAATATGCATAATATACCTGGAGATGATTTCTACACACCTCAAGGGGTGAGCCACCCGTGCCCCTAGAGTGCTTCACGGATTCAACGGGAGAGAAGCTGGCGCGCGCGCACACACACACGATGAGGACATCTGACCTTGTGTACTCGTCGATGAGGCGTGGACGAGGAGCTATGCCGGGTAGCGTTGTGGCGAGGCGCGGAGGATGTGCTGAGTCGAGCGGCAAACCCTAGCCAAAAAAGAGAAGAGAGGCATACATGAGGGGAAATGGCCAGTGGGGCAATCATCCAGTTGGCTGGATACCCCGACCGGGTGCTCGATTCAACCCATGGATTTTCCATTGGGTCGAGAAGGCTGAGCGGATCAAGTCACTGCGGGTACCCGCCCCGGATATATTTCTTCAGGTACCCATAAATTTAGGGTCAAAATTGACGGGTCAGGTATCCATTTGACCCAAAAATTCGAACAACCCTATATATAACTGGTTTAGCCTATTTTATTTTTATTTTGTATTTTAAATTTATTTTGATATTTACTTAATTGGGATTTTTACCCGGCAGACCCTATAATCTTTTGCAATTACCGCTACGACCTTCGAAACATCGTAATTCCTCCCTAGACCCCGTAAACTTGCTCCGTCTTACCCCACGAACCCTGCCGTTAAATTGACACATCTTGAGTTAACTCGGGTAGGTTAAAACTGAGTTAATCAAACCATATAAAATCTAACGGTTGGATTTTTTCTCTCATCTTTGTTCCTTCTTCTACCTTCTTCTTCATCTTCCCTTCCCCTTCCCAATCCACCACTGAGACAGAACCTTAAAACACAGCAACGTCGAGGGCACTTTAACATGGGAGGAGGTTCTCAGCCTGGGAGCACTTCCATCGGTGTGCGGGGGGTGGGGGTCGGGAGGCAGTGCGTGTACTCCATATTGACGCCGAACAGCCTCAGCTTCTTGGAGTTTGATGCAGCTACTTGTGGTGATGGAACGGTGATGTCTCCACTGCTGGTGGGAACGCACTCCGGCTGTAATGCACATCTGCGAGGAACAAACGGTGGCCAAGCTTCGTAAGCTG
The DNA here is from genome assembly GCA_037367405.1 of Ottelia alismoides. Classification (NCBI taxonomy): domain Eukaryota; kingdom Viridiplantae; phylum Streptophyta; class Magnoliopsida; order Alismatales; family Hydrocharitaceae; genus Ottelia; species Ottelia alismoides. The sequence goes on from JAZKJV010003838.1 coordinate 25,619, forward strand.
CTGGGTTGCACTGCAGGGGCATTTGGTTTTGCGCACCAATTGCCGTCGCGGCTGATGCTTCTCCCTTTCGCCTCCACCCGATGTAGAGCCGGTCAGCATCGGAGCGGCGCCTCTCGAACAAGATGACGTCGCCGGCATCGAGCCTCTTGTCCTTGATATAACGGCTCCACCCTTTGGTGAGGACATAGTTCTGGCTGCTTGTCCAGTACGAGTAGCGGAAGCTCCACGCCTTGCCGCACTTGTCCTCGAAGCTAAGGATTATCCCATTATCTCCAGACTCGCCGTCGATGGGGAAGTACTTCTCCGCATGCTGCTTCGGGATGACGAGGCGGTTGAGCTTGCCGACGTCGGTGGGTGTGAGGGGCTTCTCGAAGAGGTGCTCCCTCTCGCCAAAGCAGCAACAGTCCTTGAGGTTCCAGGACCACGTCTGGGGGTGGTGGTAGAGTTGCCGCTGCTGCTGTTGCAGGAGGGAGAGGTGGTTGGTGGCCATGGTGGGGGAGGGTGTGGTGGTGGTCTGAGGATTTTATAAGGGTGGCATATGGGCAACAGCAGGAAGCATGGTATGCTTCGAGGAAAAGGCCAAGAGCTGGGCGTTGCAGGGGAGAGCGGGTTTGTACGTATTGTGGGAGATGGGATTTCATGGATCATGTGAGGTGTGGGGGCTTAATATTAGTATCTGGTATTAATACCAGTAGGGAGAGAAATAGGTGGACAGGAAGAGTCAAAAGTGTAGGGGGAGGGTGCTGCGGCGCGCGGGGGAGGGGGAGGGTGCTGCGGCGCGCGGTGCAGGGGTGCAGCAGTGCGGGGGTTGGGGTTGGTGTGGGGGTGCAGCGGCGCGCCGGGGAGGGGAGGGTGCTGGGCACGGGGCTCGTCGGCGGGGAGCTGTTCGTCGGTCGGAGGGGAGAACAGGGATGGAGTTGTCGTTCGCGGGGGGGTGGTGCTGGCGGGGGAGCGGGGATCAACTCCTTTGGGATGATCAGTAGCGCTAAATGTAAATTTGATAAACAAATTGGGTATAATATAAATAAACATAACAGAATCAGGTTAATTTTAACAGGTAAATGAACGGGAGTTAACCACAGGGTCTGTAGGGTAAGGGTTAGCAAGATTACGAGGTTGGGGGAGGAATTACGATGTTTCGAAGGTCGTAGCGGTAATTGCAAAAGATTATAGGGTCTGCCGGGTAAAAATCCCTACTTAATTTATATATTTACAACTTATTTAATTACACTTTTATTTATTTTTAATATTTTTTCCAACTTTATTTATATACTTAAATAAATATGTATATAAAATATATAAGTATTGTTCATGTATAATTTAATACATTATTTATTTTAAATTTTGATGTATTTATTCTAATTTTATGATTGAAATATGTTTTGTATGATATTTACAAATATATAAAAATATAATAAAGTGAACAATTTAATGAACAAATATATTGAATATTATATACATATATAATGCACAATGAGGGTCCAAAAGCCAATTTTTGCATCTTAATTCAAATTAGATGAAACCACCTTAATTAAATATATAATTTAATTTTATGAACAATAACAGTGAGTCTAATCAATTTTGAGTTAGTATGGAGAAGATACAGGTATGTAAAGTTTTCTTTGCGCCTTTTTATTTTTGTCCTGAGCACACTGCACATTATTTTTGAATGATTTGTATTTTTCTTTGTATTTTTATGTACAATATTCATGCTGAGGGTTTATTGATTTGAGATATAAAAATAATAAAATAAAATAGGTCCTAAAATACAATTATTATACTATAGAATCAAGGTTTCTGAGTTGTGTTTTCTGTACAATTGGTTGTCCTATCTTCTCCTACTTTATTCCTTATCGACTAAGTCATCATGATGGTTGTGTCTCAGGGTCTAGGGTCACTCAATGTCTTTAACACTTCATTCTTTTTCTTTTCTTTCCTTTATTCTTTTATTTTGGTATTAAATAATATATTTTATACATAATTTATGTATCTATTACTGAGTGTTATTTTGTACAATTTAATGCTATAAACATGCATTTAGCTAGGGATTTAAAGCCAAAATGAAAGAATAAAGGTGATGAAATGGAGATTCATCAACAATCCTTGAGGCATCCATCTTGTTATGACCCGATTACTAGATGGTGCAGACTAGAAACACCAAATCCCATCCTAAGATTCGTTTAGCCATTCAACAATGAGTATATGAGATTACTTGATATATTTCCATATTTACATCCATTGCACATAACTTAACAAGCATTTCATGTGATATACACATATATACATAAAGGTAAGGAGTTACATTTTACTAAAAAAAACATTTATACGTAATTCGAGGTCAAAATGATGTAGCCCATTTACATTTTTAACAAAAGAAACAAAATATGAATCTTGACTATTTTATTGGTAGCTCACTGATCCAAGTAATCGGCTACAGTTGGTTCCTACAGAACATGCTTACCAGGGTAACAAATTTTAAGCTAAGAGCGAGAGATGAAAGACCATGTCCATATTCTTTGGCCATTTGGCTTTGAAAACTCATGATTGGACGAGTCAGTTGATGCATTGCTCGTTTCTTTAAATTTTTGTAGCAAAATATTCATAATTTTCTAAAGTATATATACACTGAATATATGAAACTTATAGCTACTCAAAGACATGTGTGCATGTTTTCTATTGTATGCTATCATAAATTGAATAATGACTGTTTCTTTATTTGAAGTCGATTATAGTGCGTTTATCTTACAAGTGATTTGTTTAAAATAAAATAATTGGAATTTGGGATCTACTTCTGTCTGTATGCTCCAGAAAAATTAAAATGTTGAGATCATTCCTTTATCCAAGAAGCATGTTATATGCATGATTTTTATATAAATCCTTTGACATTTTAAATTAATTTAAATATATGGTTGAATAGAAAATATCATTTAAATTTAAATGATCAAATGGTACGAGTTGAACATTTATTTACTATTCATATTTAAATTATACAATCATGCAATGCTACAATTAGAATTGTGAACATCTTGGAACTGTCATTTAGTATTCGTGTTTAAATGAATGCAACAATCACACATGTCATATTTTCATAAAGAAACAGTTAAAATTGTGAATTGATATGGAATTTATCATTTGGTTTTCATGTTTAAATGTGTGCAATAACTATATATGTTATATACTTTTTTTATATAAAAGACTACTTAGAACTGTGACTTGTAAGTTATTAGTTGGATTTATTTAGAAGAATGTTAATGTGTGCTTACTCAAATAGGCAATTGATTTAAAAGAGCAATTACTATTGTATCTGTGCATATCTAAATCAGAATTTCAAAAAAATAAGTTGTTGTGAACTATAAATTGAAGTTTAAATAGATTGCGTCAGCCATGGATTATAATTCAAATAAATAAAATTTAAAACACCTGAGTGCTGACTTCCAACCGTTCACCAGTGGCATGCGCTCGGGGCTCGTTTGGTTGTCAGGTTACTCAAGGATAACCTTGCATATCCCTAGCTTAACCCATGCATTCATGGGTTGGAATTAGTTATGTAGACTTTACAATTTCTTTATTATAATTTTTTAAGCCATGTTCAAATAAAAAATTAACATAAAAATATATTATAATCATAAAAAAGTTACTATAATACATAATCAATGTGAAATCGCATCATATTTATCATTCAAACACTCTACAACCCTTTCTACCATCCAAACAACTACTATTTGCAGGAGGATACTCCAACCCAATCCAACTCTATTACCAAACAGACCCTTGGAAGAAGCAGATTAGGAGAACTTCCAACCACCGTTGGATCGAAGGTTTCCCTCGGATCCGAGATCCTATTGATTTTGAGTTGTCAGCTGCCCAAAGAAGGATGTCACATGATTGACACACGCGATTGAGAAAATTGTATATTGACCCTCAAGGTTCTTCTGAATCGTTATTAGGTCCCTCCACTTCGAGGTACATGATCTGTTTATGCATTGCTGAGGGTATTTACACGAATACCCATCTGAGGTCAAATTTTAGCAGATAAATCTCCGCTGAAGTTTTTCACGCTATTTTATTTGTTTAGAAGTGCAAAAACAACCCTATGTTTTAGAACTTATAACTTTTTACCATGCATGAATTTTCATGAGGTTAATTTTGTAGAGTAGATGAATTTTGGATCTTTAGCTAAGTTATGTAGGAGTAAGTTAGAGTTGAATTGAATACCATGTGAAAATTTGAAGTTCGCGATCTATTTGAGGTGTTTATTCCATATAAGATCATTGTTATGTCTTCTTGTTATGATTTCAGTATATATTGTGTCTTTGATTACCAAATTTTTGGCACTAAAAGTGTGGACAAAAATGAAGTTTTACAAAAAAAATATTTATACGTAATTAGAGGCCAAAATGATGTAGCCCATTTACATTTTTAACAAAAGATACAAAATATGAATCTGACTATTTTATTGGTAGCTCACTGATCTAAGTAATCGGCCACAGTTGGTTCCTACAGAGCTTGCTTACCAGGATAACAAATTTTAAGCTAAGAGCGAGAGATGAAAGACCATGTCCATATTCTTTGGCCATTTGGCTTTGAAAACTCATGATTGGACGAGTCAGTTGACGCATTGCTCGTTTCTTTAAATTTTTGTAGCAAAATATTCATAATTTTCTAAAGTATATATACACAAATATATGAAACTTATAGCTACTCAAAGACATATGTGTGCATGCTTTCTGTTGTATGCTATCATAAATTGAATAATGACTATTTCTTTATTTGAAATCGATTATAGTACGTTTATCTTACAAGTGATTTGTTTAAAATAAAATAATTGGAAATTGGGATCTACTTCTGTCTGTATGCTCCAGAAAAATTAAAATTTTGAGATCATTCCTTTAGCCAAGAAGCATGTTATATGCATGATTTTTATATAAATCCTTTGACATTTTAAATTAGTTTAAATATATGTTTGAATAGAAAATATCATTTAAATTTAAATGATCAAATGGTACGAGTTGAACATTTATTTACTATTCATATTTAAATATATACAATCATGCAATGCTACAATTAGAATTATGAACATCTTGGAACTGTCATTTAGTATTAGTGTTTAAATGAATGCAACAATCACACATGTCATATTTTCTTAGGCCCTGTTCGTTTGAGGTATAAGGAGGAATGGAATAAGGGGAATAAGCCCCCAACACGCTTCCCTGTGGTACGACTATTCCCCATTATTTCATCTTATTTCACTCTTATTCCTATCTTTATCCCACCTTACCTACCTTTATTTCACCTTATTCTCCTTATTCTTATCCTCCAGCCGAACGGAGAATAGACCCTTATTCCCCTTATTCCCCATCCTTATTCCTGCTTATTCTCCTACCGAACGGGCCCTTAAAGAAACAGTTAGAATTGTGAATTGATATGGAACTATCATTTGGTTTTCATGTTTAAATGTGTGTAATAACTATATATGTTATATACCTTTTTTTAATAAAAGACTACTTAGAACTGTGACTTGTAAGTTATTAGTTGGATTTATTTAGAAGAATGTTAATGTGTGCTTACTCAAATAGGCAGTTGATTTAAAAGAGCAATTACTATTGTATCTGTGCATATCTAAATCCGAATTTTAAACAAATAAGTTGTTGTGAACTATAAATTGAAGTTTAAATAGATTGCGTCAGCCATGGATTATAATTCAATTAAATGAAATTTAAAACACCTGAGTGCTGACTTCCAACCGTTCACCAGTGGCATGCGCTCGGGGCTCGTTTGGTTGTCAGGTTACCCAAGGATAACCTTGCATATCCCTAGCTTAACCCATGCATTCATGGGTTGGAATTAGTTATGTAGACTTTACAATTTCTTTATTATAATTTTTTAAGCCATGTTCAAATAAAAAATTAACATAAAAAATATATTATAATCATAAAAAAATTACTATAATACATAATAAATGTGACATCGCATCATATTTATCATTCCAACACTCTACAACCCTTTCTACCATCCAAACAACTACTATTTACAGGAGGATACTCCAACACAATCCAACTCTATTACCAAACAGACCCTTGGAAGAAGTAGATTAGGAGAACTTCCAACCACCGTTGGATCGAAGGTTTCCCTCGGATCCGAGATCCTATTCATTTGAGTCGTCAGCTTCCCAAAGAAGCATGTCACATGATTGACGCACGCGATTGAGAAAATTGTATATTGACCCTCAAGGTTCTTCTGAATCGTTATTAGGTCCCTCCACTTCGAGGTATATGGTCTGTATATGCATTGCTGAGGGTATTTACACGAATACCCATCTGAGGTCAAATTTTAGCAGATAAATCTCCGCTAAAGTTTTTCACGCTATTTTATTTGTTTAGAAGTGCAAAAACAACTCTATGTTTTAGAACTTATAACTTTTTACCATGCATGAATTTTGATGAGGTTAATTTTGTAGAGTAGATGAATTTTGGATCTTTAGCTAAGTTATGTAGGAGTAAGTTAGAGTTGAATTAAATACCATATGAAAATTTGAAGTTCGTGATCTCTTTGAGGTGTTTATTCCATATAAGATCATTGTTATATCTTCTTGCTTTGATTTCAGTATATGTTGTGTCTTTGATTACCAAATTTTTGGCACTAAAAGTGTGGACAAAAAATGAAGTTTTTACTTGAAATTAATTAATATGTGGCATCTATTATTGAATTTTCTTAGGTTCATATTGCTGTATTTTTTAAAAGTAAAACACCCTCATTATTTTCATTTACTGATTTTTGAGGAACTTTTGGAGATGGCTTGATAATTATAAAAATGGAAAAAGTCTAATATAGTTGCTCATTGTTTTTATTTATTATTTATTCATGTTATCTCTAAAATTCTAAAAAAAACAACGAAGTTTACCTTTCATATATACACACTTCCAATATTTTTAGTTTTGAATTTTATTGCGTCGACACCTCAAAATCATAAAAAAATAAAAAATTATAAAAAAAATCACTAGAAATTCACATAATTCGCAAAAAATATAAAAATGCTTTGGATATGTTATGGTACATATTATACAATAAAATAGTTTTTAAATTTATCAGAGGCCAATTTGACACAAAATCAGAATTTCAAAGCCCTTTGTTTTGCCTCTAAATAATTTCCAAGAACTTTATTTTTGCTTTCTTTTTAATTAAAAAATTCCTTACTTTTTAAAAATTCATTTTCCTTACTATATTTTTATTACCTATTTTATATATTAAAACCTCACCCTTTTATACATATTTTAAATCTTCCCCTTTTCTTTTATTTTATATTATTAAAAAGGATTGAAATTTTCCTTTTTAATCATGAAATATTAAATTTTAAAATGTTATAAATTATATATTAAATCCTTTTTAAATTTTTGATTAAATTTTTTTCTTTCATTTTATTTTTATTTTATTATAATATTAAAAAAGCAAAAAGTTAAGGGATATTTACACCCATAACCCTGAGTAATCTCGTAATTACTCCGGATACCCTCTATAATTATGAATTACATCGAAGACCTTGAATAGTGCTTAACTCTTACACTCATGACCCGGTGTTAACTTTCATCTAATTTTCTGTTAACTATAATAGTAACCGTTGGTTATTTTACATTTTATACCCTTTATGTTCCCATTATTTACAAAATGACCACTCCTCCTCTTCTTCCTCCTCATCTACCACGCCCGACCCCAACCGCCTCCGCCCCCCGCTCGCCTCCGCCAGCAACCCCTCGACCTCAGCCTCCACCATTGTCGCCCCCTCCTACTGCAAGTTCGAAGACCCCGCTCCCCCTGTCTCCGCCAGAAGCTCGCAACCCTCCCCCCGTTCACCTCCGCTAGCAATCTCGAGGCCATCACCTGCCTCCTCCAGCAAGCTCAAAGATCCCCCCTCCCCGACCTCAGCCTCCAGTCGGCCCTATACCATCGTCCGCCCCCCGCTCGTCGCCTCCTACTGCAAGCTCCTCTCCGCCAGGAAGCTCGCAACCCTCCCCTCCGCTGAAGGTCACAACCCTCCAGCAAGCTCGAAGCTCCCCCCACCCCCCGACATCAGCCTCCAGTCGGCCCTCCACCATCGCCCGCCCCCCGCTCGCCCCCTCTACTGCAAGCTCCTCTCCGCCAGGAAGCTCGCAACCCTCCCTCCGCTCACCTCCGCCAGGAAGGTCGCAACCCTCCAGCAAGCTCGAAGCTCCCCCTCCGACATCAACCTCTAGTCGGCCCTCCACCATCGTCCTCCCCCCGCTCGTCCCCTCCTACTGCAAGCTCATCTCCGCTAGGAAGCTCGCAACTCTCCCTCCGCTCACCTCTGCCAGGGAAGGTCGCAACCCTCAAGCAAGCTCGAAGCCCCTCCCCCCCACCCCGACATCAGGCTCCAGTCGGGTCGGTCCTCCACCATCGTCCGCCCCCCGCTCGCCCCCTCCTACTGCAAGCTGGAAGTTCGCAACCCTCACTCCGCTCACCTCCGCCAGGAAGCTCGCAACCCTCCAGCAAGCGCCACCCCCCCCCCCCCCCCCCCCCCGCGTATCGTCGGCCCTCTACCATTGTCGCCCCAGCCCACCTCCTCCTGCAAACAAGACCCCCCCCCTTTCTCCCTGCAAGCTCGAAGCCCTCCTCCAGCATCGTCGCAAAAGCCCTCCCTGGCCCGCCTCCTCCAGCAAAGCTCGAAGAACCCCCTGCGTGGATGCCTCCACCATCATCGGCACCCCTCCCCACTGCCTTCGTCAGCCAGTAAACCCCCACCGCCCACCGCCTCCGTCAAGAACCCCCAACCCACCGCCTGCAAGCTTATCTTTTGAATATTTCTTTTTATTTTTCTTTTTTTACTTTTCATTAATCATAACCGTTTGATCATGACTTGGTTAGATTAACTCCTTCGTATGGTTGAGTTAAAGAACTAAACTAACGGAAGGTTATGCGTTTAAACGGAGCATTTATTCAGGGTCATATGTGTAATTCATGATTACAGAGGGTATCCGGGGCAATTACGAGATTACTCAGGGTTATGGGTGTAAATATCCCAAAAGTTAATTGATAAAAATAAAAAATGAATTAAAAAAGTCAGATATAATTAAAAAACACAAAAACACATGTAAAAAGAGAAGCAAACACACACATGGATACACATTTGCATTGACTTAGACACTCACAAACTCTTCACTCGAGTGATGCCCGATAATGATAACTGAGCTTCGACCGTACCTAAAAGAGTGAGATCGATTGTAGTACTCAAATCTCAATTATTCAACAAAAGATATTGATTTGGATCCACAGTTGGAGGCGAGCATTGCTAAAGTGTCCAAGTTAATGCAAATGTGTACCCAGTACATGCAATTCTCCATTCCCAATGAGAGATGTACCAAATGAACCAAATGATACTGCAATACTCCCCAACACAAGAGGGTCACACATACAATGAAATTAGTCCAAGTTATTCCATGTATCCGAACCTCTTCACAATTAAATATAATCTAATATGAATACCGTTATCTCTTCTCCTTAAAGCCCATTTTACTTATATAGAGTTTTATTTTTGCAAATTCATTTGTTAATACACATATACCTTTGCAAATTTTTAGTTTCATTTTAAATCATCCCTGCTTATTTTTGTCGTTTTATTTTGTTTGTAAGTTTCATTTTTCTCTTTCCTATAACGTTATGATATTTCTTCAATGAAATTTATTAGTATTACTTATTATAAGAATCCGTTTTCATCATATTTATCCTTAAACCCTTCATTTAGTTCTCTTGAATTTACAGTATTTCCACTATAAGTTTTTATTAAATATTTGTTGATAATATTTAATCTAGGAAATTTTTTATTTTCATTTTAGCCACCATATATAGTTTTTTTTAAATACTTTATAATTTTGATTGAACTAAGGTCATATTAGTTTCTCGTTGTCATGTTTTTTTGTAAAATTTGTTATAATACTTTTTATAGTATAGCAACTATTCATGTTAATTTTCAAACATTTAAGATTTATAAAAATATATTTTGAGAATACAAAAAGTCATATAAAATAAAAAATATTGAAAAGCACTTGAAAAAAATAAGAATAATATACAAAGCTAAATTTTCGACATAGATCCATCTGTCCTTTTTGAGTTTAACCATATCTAAAAGTTGCTCACTTTATAAATTTCATAATTACATGGAATATGAAAAGCAAAGCGATGCGAGATTGA